>OX382212.1:10225449-10227850 GCA_947507515.1 Eulithis testata
GTTAGGTTAGGTTAGGTTAGGTTAGGTTAGGTTAGGTTAGGTTAGGTTAGGTTAGGTTAGGTTAGGTTAGGTTAGGTTAGGTTAGGTTAGGTTAGGTTAGGTTAGGTTAGGTTAGGTTAGGTTAGGTTAGGTTAGGTTAGGTTAGGTTAGGTTAGGTTAGGTTAGGTTAGGTTAGGTTAGGTTAGGTTAGGTTAGGTTAGGTTAGGTTAGGTTAGGTTAGGTTAGGTTAGGTTAGGTTAGGTTAGGTTAGGTTAGGTTAGGTTAGGTTAGGTTAGGTTAGGTTAGGTTAGGTTAGGTTAGGTTAGGTTAGGTTAGGTTAGGTTAGGTTAGGTTAGGTTAGGTTAGGTTAGGTTAGGTTAGGTTAGGTTAGGTTAGGTTAGGTTAGGTTAGGTTAGGTTAGGTTAGGTTAGGTTAGGTTAGGTTAGGTTAGGTTAGGTTAGGTTAGGTTAGGTTAGGTTAGGTTAGGTTAGGTTAGGTTAGGTTAGGTTAGGTTAGGTTAGGTTAGGTTAGGTTAGGTTAGGTTAGGTTAGGTTAGGTTAGGTTAGGTTAGGTTAGGTTAGGTTAGGTTAGGTTAGGTTAGGTTAGGTTAGGTTAGGTTAGGTTAGGTTAGGTTAGGTTAGGTTAGGTTAGGTTAGGTTAGGTTAGGTTAGGTTAGGTTAGGTTAGGTTAGGTTAGGTTAGGTTAGGTTAGGTTAGGTTAGGTTAGGTTAGGTTAGGTTAGGTTAGGTTAGGTTAGGTTAGGTTAGGTTAGGTTAGGTTAGGTTAGGTTAGGTTAGGTTAGGTTAGGTTAGGTTAGGTTAGGTTAGGTTAGGTTAGGTTAGTGTTAGGTTAGGTTAGGTTAGGTTGTAGGTTAGGTTAGGTTAGGTTAGGTTAGGTTAGGTTAGGTTAGGTTAGGTTAGGTTAGGTTAGGTTAGGTTAGGTTAGGTTAGGTTAGGTTAGGTTAGGTTAGGTTAGGTTAGGTTAGGTTAGGTTAGGTTAGGTTAGGTTAGGTTAGGTTAGGTTAGGTTAGGTTAGGTTAGGTTAGGTTAGGTTAGGTTAGGTTAGGTTAGGTTAGGTTAGGTTAGGTTAGGTTAGGTTAGGTTAGGTTAGGTTAGGTTAGGTTAGGTTAGGTTAGGTTAGGTTAGGTTAGGTTAGGTTAGGTTAGGTTAGGTTAGGTTAGGTTAGGTTAGGTTAGGTTAGGTTAGGTTAGGTTAGGTTAGGTTAGGTTAGGTTAGGTTAGGTTAGGTTAGGTTAGGTTAGGTTAGGTTAGGTTAGGTTAGGTTAGGTTAGGTTAGGTTAGGTTAGGTTAGGTTAGGTTAGGTTAGGTTAGGTTAGGTTAGGTTAGGTTAGGTTAGGTTAGGTTAGGTTAGGTTAGGTTAGGTTAGGTTAGGTTAGGTTAGGTTAGGTTAGGTTAGGTTAGGTTAGGTTAGGTTAGGTTAGGTTAGGTTAGGTTAGGTTAGGTTAGGTTAGGTTAGGTTAGGTTAGGTTAGGTTAGGTTAGGTTAGGTTAGGTTAGGTTAGGTTAGGTTAGGTTAGGTTAGGTTAGGTTAGGTTAGGTTAGGTTAGGTTAGGTTAGGTTAGGTTAGGTTAGGTTAGGTTAGGTTAGGTTAGGTTAGGTTAGGTTAGGTTAGGTTAGGTTAGGTTAGGTTAGGTTAGGTTAGGTTAGGTTAGGTTAGGTTAGGTTAGGTTAGGTTAGGTTAGGTTAGGTTAGGTTAGGTTAGGTTAGGTTAGGTTAGGTTAGGTTAGGTTAGGTTAGGTTAGGTTAGGTTAGGTTAGGTTAGGTTAGGTTAGGTTAGGTTAGGTTAGGTTAGGTTAGGTTAGGTTAGGTTAGGTTAGGTTAGGTTAGGTTAGGTTAGGTTAGGTTAGGTTAGGTTAGGTTAGGTTAGGTTAGGTTAGGTTAGGTTAGGTTAGGTTAGGTTAGGTTAGGTTAGGTTAGGTTAGGTTAGGTTAGGTTAGGTTAGGTTAGGTTAGGTTAGGTTAGGTTAGGTTAGGTTAGGTTAGGTTAGGTTAGGTTAGGTTAGGTTAGGTTAGGTTAGGTTAGGTTAGGTTAGGTTAGGTTAGGTTAGGTTAGGTTAGGTTAGGTTAGGTTAGGTTAGGTTAGGTTAGGTTAGGTTAGGTTAGGTTAGGTTAGGTTAGGTTAGGTTAGGTTAGGTTAGGTTAGGTTAGGTTAGGTTAGGTTAGGTTAGGTTAGGTTAGGTTAGGTTAGGTTAGGTTAGGTTAGGTTAGGTTAGGTTAGGTTAGGTTAGGTTAGGTTAGGTTAGGTTAGGTTAGGTTAGGTTAGGTTAGGTTAGGTTAGGTTAGGTTAGGTTAGGTTAGGTTAGGTTAGGTTAGGTTAGGTTAGGTTAGGTTAGGTTAGGTTAGGTTAGGTTAGGTTAGGTTAGGTTAGGTTAGGTTAGTTAGGTTAGGTTAGGTTAGGTTAGGTTA